>OZ037736.1:7536482-7538761 GCA_964035505.1 Watsonalla cultraria | reverse complement strand
CTAACCTAACCTAACCTAACCTAACCTAACCTAACCTAACCTAACCTAACCTAACCTAACCTAACCTAACCTAACCTAACCTAACCTAACCTAACCTAACCTAACCTAACCTAACCTAACCTAACCTAACCTAACCTAACCTAACCTAACCTAACCTAACCTAACCTAACCTAACCTAACCTAACCTAACCTAACCTAACCTAACCTAACCTAACCTAACCTAACCTAACCTAACCTAACCTAACCTAACCTAACCTAACCTAACCTAACCTAACCTAACCTAACCTAACCTAACCTAACCTAACCTAACCTAACCTAACCTAACCTAACCTAACCTAACCTAACCTAACCTAACCTAACCTAACCTAACCTAACCTAACCTAACCTAACCTAACCTAACCTAACCTAACCTAACCTAACCTAACCTAACCTAACCTAACCTAACCTAACCTAACCTAACCTAACCTAACCTAACCTAACCTAACCTAACCTAACCTAACCTAACCTAACCTAACCTAACCTAACCTAACCTAACCTAACCTAACCTAACCTAACCTAACCTAACCTAACCTAACCTAACCTAACCTAACCTAACCTAACCTAACCTAACCTAACCTAACCTAACCTAACCTAACCTAACCTAACCTAACCTAACCTAACCTAACCTAACCTAACCTAACCTAACCTAACCTAACCTAACCTAACCTAACCTAACCTAACCTAACCTAACCTAACCTAACCTAACCTAACCTAACCTAACCTAACCTAACCTAACCTAACCTAACCTAACCTAACCTAACCTAACCTAACCTAACCTAACCTAACCTAACCTAACCTAACCTAACCTAACCTAACCTAACCTAACCTAACCTAACCTAACCTAACCTAACCTAACCTAACCTAACCTAACCTAACCTAACCTAACCTAACCTAACCTAACCTAACCTAACCTAACCTAACCTAACCTAACCTAACCTAACCTAACCTAACCTAACCTAACCTAACCTAACCTAACCTAACCTAACCTAACCTAACCTAACCTAACCTAACCTAACCTAACCTAACCTAACCTAACCTAACCTAACCTAACCTAACCTAACCTAACCTAACCTAACCTAACCTAACCTAACCTAACCTAACCTAACCTAACCTAACCTAACCTAACCTAACCTAACCTAACCTAACCTAACCTAACCTAACCTAACCTAACCTAACCTAACCTAACCTAACCTAACCTAACCTAACCTAACCTAACCTAACCTAACCTAACCTAACCTAACCTAACCTAACCTAACCTAACCTAACCTAACCTAACCTAACCTAACCTAACCTAACCTAACCTAACCTAACCTAACCTAACCTAACCTAACCTAACCTAACCTAACCTAACCTAACCTAACCTAACCTAACCTAACCTAACCTAACCTAACCTAACCTAACCTAACCTAACCTAACCTAACCTAACCTAACCTAACCTAACCTAACCTAACCTAACCTAACCTAACCTAACCTAACCTAACCTAACCTAACCTAACCTAACCTAACCTAACCTAACCTAACCTAACCTAACCTAACCTAACCTAACCTAACCTAACCTAACCTAACCTAACCTAACCTAACCTAACCTAACCTAACCTAACCTAACCTAACCTAACCTAACCTAACCTAACCTAACCTAACCTAACCTAACCTAACCTAACCTAACCTAACCTAACCTAACCTAACCTAACCTAACCTAACCTAACCTAACCTAACCTAACCTAACCTAACCTAACCTAACCTAACCTAACCTAACCTAACCTAACCTAACCTAACCTAACCTAACCTAACCTAACCTAACCTAACCTAACCTAACCTAACCTAACCTAACCTAACCTAACCTAACCTAACCTAACCTAACCTAACCTAACCTAACCTAACCTAACCTAACCTAACCTAACCTAACCTAACCTAACCTAACCTAACCTAACCTAACCTAACCTAACCTAACCTAACCTAACCTAACCTAACCTAACCTAACCTAACCTAACCTAACCTAACCTAACCTAACCTAACCTAACCTAACCTAACCTAACCTAACCTAACCTAACCTAACCTAACCTAACCTAACCTAACCTAACCTAACCTAACCTAACCTAACCTAACCTAACCTAACCTAACCTAACCTAACCTAACCTAACCTAACCTAACCTAACCTAACCTAACCTAACCTAACCTAACCTAACCTAACCTAACCTAACCTAACCTAACCTAACCTAACCTAACCTAACCTAACCTAA